>CM043720.1:18434340-18451840 GCA_023969325.1 Oryzias curvinotus | reverse complement strand
TAGGTAGTAGGTAGGTAGGTAGGTAGGTAGGTAGGTAGGTAGGTAGGTAGGTAGGTAGGTAGGTAGGTAGGTAGGTAGGTAGGTAGGTAGGTAGGTAGGTAGGTAGGTAGGTAGGTAGGTAGGTAGGTAGGTAGGTAGGTAGGTAGGTAGGTAGGTAGGTAGGTAGGTAGGTAGGTAGGTAGGTAGGTAGGTAGGTAGGTAGGTAGGTAGGTAGGTAGGTAGGTAGGTAGGTAGGTAGGTAGGTAGGTAGGTAGGTAGGTAGGTAGGTAGGTAGGTAGGTAGGTAGGTAGGTAGGTAGGTAGGTAGGTAGGTAGGTAGGTAGGTAGGTAGGTAGGTAGGTAGGTAGGTAGGTAGGTAGGTAGGTAGGTAGGTAGGTAGGTAGGTAGGTAGGTAGGTAGGTAGGTAGGTAGGTAGGTAGGTAGGTAGGTAGGTAGGTAGGTAGGTAGGTAGGTAGGTAGGTAGGTAGGTAGGTAGGTAGGTAGGTAGGTAGGTAGGTAGGTAGGTAGGTAGGTAGGTAGGTAGGTAGGTAGGTAGGTAGGTAGGTAGGTAGGTAGGTAGGTAGGTAGATAGATAGATAGATAATCTTTATTATCACTGCAACATTGTACAACGAGATTAAGGTGCAAATAGTCAAATAGATATAAAATATAAAATACGGACTAACTTAAACAGCAGACATAACCCACACACGCGTGAACATTCTGTCACATTTCCATTTATGGCTTGTTCTTTACAGCGTTCAATGTAGTTATTGCTACGGGATAAAAACTTTTCTTAAATCTGTCAGTCCTTGTTTTGATTGACCTGAACCTTCTCCCTGATGGCAGCAGTTCAAAGAGGGAGTGTCCAGGGTGTGAAGTGTCCTTAGGACAAACTTTTCACTCCAACTTTACAGCTCAGAGCAGAGGAGTAGCAATAATTATCAGAAAATCTTTCCCTTTTGTTCCCTCTACTGTAATATCAGACCCTCATGGGCGGTATGTTATGATCACAGGAAAATGACATAATGATTATGTTAATTTAGCTAATATCTATGCTCCCAATATTGATGATGACAATTTTCATAACACTTTTATTTAATTACTTCCAAATATAAATCCTAATAAGTTGATTATTGGAGGAGACTTCAATCTGGTTTTGGATCCAATTCTGGATAAATCATCAAAAAAATTATCTGCCATCTCAAAATCAACAAAAGCTATAAAAACATTTATGGAAAAATATAAACTGTTAGATCCATTTCGCACATTGTCACCAAACATAAAAAAATGTTCTTTTTTTTCTCCCATCCACCACTCCTATTCTAGAATAGATTTTGTTTTGGTGGACTATGCATATTTATCAAAAATTAGTAATTGTAACTACGAGGCGATCATAATATCTGATCACAGCCCAGTAACTCTTCCAATAGCAATGGATAAGAACCCAATAAACAAGAAGTGAAGATTTAATAATACACTTTTGGGAGACCGCAAAATTGTAGAAGAAATTAAAAAAGAAATGAAGATATTTTTTGATATAAAGGACAAGCTGGAAATCAAAAGATCTATACTATGGGAAACACTAACAGTGTGCATTCATACATTACCGAAATACAAATAAATTCAGGGCAAATCACCACAAACTCAAAACTTTTTGAACAACTGGCCCTAGAAATATGAAATGAATCTCGAACTTTCCCGACCAGTTTTTTGTTTCCCCTGTATTGGAATCAGCGTCAGTTCATTAAGGTTTACCATGGTTCCTAGTAAAAAACATACTGTGGCTCAGGATCGCTTTAACTCGGTTTAATAAACAATACACTATGAACATTGTGTACAAAAAAAGCTTCAAAGAATATATAATGCCAGTTCGTGGTAGTATCAGTAGAGATAGCTTAGTGGAATAGTCAATGGAGTTTTCATCCTGAAATCATATGTTTAAAACCCACCCTCACAGTTTATTTTTTTGCTTTGTATTTATTTTCTTCATGTGATTTGTCTTGTGCTGTGTCAAGCACTTCTCACAGAAACGTCACGTTATTTTACGTTTTTTTTTAAAATCATCATTAAAATTGTTTTGTTGTACGTTTTTTCATCATCATTTCTACATTGAAGTGTTACAAGGAGCCTAGTTTAAGAATATGATATACGTCCAGTCCGCCACCAGACGTCGCTATTCTGTGTGGTTTCGAAGCCCTGAATGGGTGGTTCATTTTTCCAGCACAATTACATGAACCCCAAGGGAAGCTTCATGGGGCTTCTATTCCCATCCCTAACTATCACTCTATTTACAGTTACAATACAATTTTTGCGGCTTCATGACACGCCCATAGTTGCCCATAAATAGTCCGTGAAACGCCCACAAATTAATATTCATTGATTGCGAAATCATGGCAAACACAGAGAGGAAACAGGGGACAGGGGACTGGGGGCAATTATTGGGGAATCCCTATTAAGTGGAGGGGTGACTGAGGCGGAGGGGGAACACCGACGCGCCAGATGCACTGGGTGACACACCCCCAAAAGCTCCAACAGGACGGCTCGAGAAAGTGGAAACCGGCTCATAAGCCACTCGTCGTCGTTTGCCAGCAAGTCTTCTTGCTGTCTAAAGATGCTTTAACTCCGAATTCTTTCATTTGCCACATCTTCTAAGAGCGCAAGATCAGCCATTGTGCGTCATTACGCACTGTGGGGCATTTTATTTCCATCCATTTAATTGCATCTGACAAGCTACAGATGTCGGTAATAATCGACGTGGAAATGGGAAATTGTTCAGTGCAAATGTAATTTCTTGTTGCTTTCTGAATGGTTGCGACATACGCCATACATTGTTTAATCAAAAATAAAACAAACTAAAGGCATATGCATGAATACCATAATTCCGTAGCTTATGAAGAAATTTTTTACTATGAAAACAACTTTCCCCAGTGGACAATTAATACGTTGTCTGTCTGTCTGTCTGTCTGTCTATTGCACCTATATCTGCTCCGCCAGATGGATACATTGACGAGAATATCAGTTTTGTACATTATTTCGTTCTGTTAACTATATAATTTATGAGGATGAATTGCACCACATGCCAATATTGCAGAACATATTTCACTTTTCTTTTTGCAAGTAAGTGTTCATTTGAATTTCTGTTGTAATTTTCGTTTGATTTTTTTTGTTTGTTTCACTGCTGATCAATCAAACAGGTGTTCGTGTAGGCTGTTATTGTGAGACTTGCTTTGTGAAGTCTTCATGTTATTTATGAGAGGCAGTATTGTCATTTTCACTTTCACGTGTTTCTTCCATCTGCCGACGGTGTCGCCATTTCTCATTTCACCCGTTTTTGTGCATACGCCTGGGTCAGAGCTTGCGTAAAGGACCGCACATTTTCCCGTCAAGTTTGCTTTTTATAAATCTCAATTATTGCGTAGAGAGTGGCGTACGCCTTCTTTTGTGCGTACGCAATGTTTATAAATGAGGCCCCAGGTAATGCACCATAGAGGAGCAACAAACTGGCAATGAATGCTGGTGAAGGTTCCTCTTAAATAGAGGTGGCTGGTGATGAGGTGAGTGCCAACAGCTGGGTCCAATCTGGAAGGCAGAGCAGAGAGAGGGGAGGGGGGAGGAGAGGACCTCCAGAGGCACCATGACAATGATTACATTATTTCAAGATTTTTGTTTGTGCTCAAAAACAACAACAAAAGGATAAAATTATGGACATATTTCAGAGTCAAGTTTTCTTTTCTGTCTTTGCAGAGGCAGAAGTTGAACTGGTTTTAAAATCCAATGTGTTGAGTGGAATTTACCAAGTGATCCCGAGGGTTTCAGATACTGATGGTTTGGACCAGGACTGCACCATACAAGCTATTGTGCTACTGTGTGGAAAACAAAAGAGTGTGTGCTCCATTAAGGAATAGTTGGGAGGTGAGGGAGCAGACCATCAGGGGAGTAGTTGGAGGAATCCTGCTGTTATCTTGTAAGTTTTAGAAATAGTTTTTTTTTTTTTTTTTCAATTATGTTGAGCCTATATTACATACAACTTTAACTATTTCTTAGATTTTTTCTCATTAATCTTTTTGAGAAAAAAAAAAACTTGGATAAGGTGTGTCCAGTCAGTGTTGCCAGATTTGGCAGATTGGGTGGTCTTGGTTCTAAATTTGCTGGTAAACATGGCTTTGGGCGGGTAGGCATAATTTGGGCAGTTTTAGTGTCAGTTTTGAGGGGGGGTTTTTCTCATGAATACATAAAAGCGGACTAAGTTAGGCTGGGTGGCTGTTGGAGTTCTGTGTACTGGAGCTCCGTGAACGCACCTGGCAGAGACACTTAACCCTTGTGCTAGGCACGTTAACAATGGAAGTGGGGTCATCTAGACCCCACAGGACAGTGCGCTGAACCTTTTTTCTTCAATGATTTGTGATCTTCACTGGTGTCTATGGATTACATAAAATCCTCTCCACCTTTGTCATGGTAGGGAGAACACGTCAATGTTCATCTTGACCCCATAGGATAGCACAAGGGTTAATGGACCAGGCTCTGTCATAAAACCTGTTGTTGTGGGTTTGCCGCCCTGCCTCTTAGAAATTGTGTTTTTAAAGCTTGATACAGCGGCCGCATGTGGGAAGAGCTACCAGCTAAAGTAATCGTCTGATCGCTACATGGAGCTGTGTCTGTTTGTCTCACATAAAATGCATGGTAGACACGGAGAATGTGGAGTGATCAGGCTTATTATTTTGAGGAGTTTTGCACGATAATCATGTTTCCATGTTTGAGTTCATAAGATCATCCCAGAGAAAGTTTCAACTCAACTCCTGCAGTGAAAGCTGCGTCTTAATCTGACGCCCGTAGTTCAATCTCTCTGACAGAGTGAAAAGCTTGCTGTCCCTCGGTAAGTTAAAGCCCCCTCCCCCTCTCTACCTGAGTTTCCTCTTCACCTGTTCATATCCTCTGCAGCTGTGAGTTGTTTTTCCTGCACCCCTCCAGTGTATTCTACACACAGAGATTGCAAAATATGGTCATCATAGCAGCAGGTAGACACAATAGTCGGGGCACTCTAGCGCAGATTTAATTAATTTTACTTGGAAACTGAGAGGAATAAGAGGAATAAATAAAACTTGCGGAGGGGTCAGACACGCCCCTCCCCGAGTTTATTTTGCCTGCTCTTAGATTTGGATATAAAGGCACCACGACATTCTTAGAACATAGTAGTTGTTTTACAAAACCACAGACAGCCGCAGGACAGAGATGTAAGAGCCACATGCGCTGCACGCAGGTTGCTGTCCTCTGGTCTTGGGTGTACCCGACTTCGCCCCACAGGAGCCAGAGCTGGCTCCGGAAACCATAAAAGGATAAAGAGTATTAAGAAAATGAATGATAGGCCGGTCCACTTAAGAAATATTCAATGCTTTACTCATTTTATTATAAGTCTGAACTATTTTTTATTTTGAAAAATCTTTTATTATGAGAATAAATCAGGGTGCTAAATTAGTCCAGTAGCGGAAAAAAACCAGTGTATTCTTGTTTCTCCTGATCCCTGTGTGTGTCTGTGCCCCCCACCCCCGTTGGGTGGTTTTTTGCTGGGTCTGGCGGTTTTCAGATGATTTTTGGGCTGGAAAACTGTGACACTATCTGGAGAGTGTCATCAAGGGGGAAAGGTGTGAAATACTGTGGTGAGAGCAGCATGTTGATGGTTTTAGAGACTCTGAGACAGCAGACAGAGCTGGAGGTAGAAGATGAAGATGTTGTGATTCTCTTTGGAAGTGATGAGGATGGATGATGAATCCATCAGTGGAACAGTCTGTGGTGGATGCTTTGGAGGAAATTGCTGCAAAGCTGCCAAAATGGTTTGGACACATTGAGAGGAGGAACAGTGATGATGTTGAGGTTGAAGCTAACAAGAAAGACACTTAAAGGAAACCCTTTGAAAGTTCATGGATGTCAGCAAGGAGGACATAATGGTGGTTGGTGTGAGCAAGGAGGATGCAGAGGAGGAAGGTAGATGGAGGAGGATGATTTGCTGTTGTGACTCCTAGAGGGAGCAGCCGAAAAACAAATTAAGGTCATTCTTGTGCAAATACTGGTTGATGGATGTGTTGGTAGATACTGAAGATGGAGGCTAGAAGGAAGACCAAAGAGGTAAAAGAATTGTGTATAGTGGGTCGGATGGAGAAAGTCACTAATTTTTCTTGTATTTTTATTGTTCTGTGACCAAATTAAAATACCAAAATCTGTGTTTCTAATTCTCATTAGTGATGCTTTATGTTTAAGTGGTTCTGGCAGTGCTGTTTTTCTCCTCACGGGGAAGAACAAAGGAGCAAGGGGAGCAACACTTACAAAGGACTGAATGGAGAAGACAACCAGATACAGAATTGTAGGATTAACTATTGTTGGTTCTAGCAATATCTGAGGTGTTTTGTGGTGTGTGTCGTCCTCACACCTCAATTCAAAGCTAAAGACAGCTAGATCCCTTTTGTTTTTGCTTTAATCATAAACATCTTTTCAGCGTTAGTATTTTTTAGAACACAGTTGTTGCACCTACTTTTCAAAGTTTGATACAAAGTTTTAAACTTTTTTCTGTTCTTGAATTTATAAAATGTTCATAATTTCATTCGTAAAAATACTTTTTGAAATTTTGGAGGAAAATCAGGCCAGCCATCACATCGCTGAAGATCTACAGTCCCTGACAAAAGTCTTGTCGCTTATCTATTTTGTAGAAACAAAAGCGTATAACCTCACTTTTAATGTATCCATTGGTTTTAGAAATGTCTCATATGAAAGCTAAAACCCTCCCAAATTATGTTCAATATAGTCAAATAAAATTGCTTCACTGAAGAAAGATTGATTATATAATGAACACAGAAAGGTCACATTTTGGCAAAACAAAAGTTTTGTCGCCTTGTCATATGATGCACCCAATCCTAGATTACAGCCTCTCCTGTGATCAATTACTGATCAATCAATTAGGGGGTGTGTATAAAAAGAACCCCAGCACACCAGGCTTTCACATCAACTGCAACTTTACCTCTGACAACATAACTAAGATTCACCCTGAGACCAAAGCGTTGATTATCAAGAGGCTGAAGACCAGATCCACTGCTGAGGTGACTGACACCTTCAATGTGTCTCAGCGTCAAGTACAAAGAATAAGCAAAAGATTTGAAGAGACTGGAGATGTTTTTGTCAAGCCCAGGTCCAGCAGACCCCGCAAGACAACTGCTCGGGAGGACCGTTTGTTGGTTGGAAAATCCAAGGCCAGCCCCTTTTCCACTGCAGCAGAGCTCCACCAGGCCTGGTTACCTCAAGTCCCTGTGTCAACCAGAACAGTTTGTAAAAATTCTGTCTCAAAATGGCCTTCATGGTCGAATCAGTGCCCAGAAACCATCACTAAACAAAAGGCAATTTAAAAACCATTTGGCATTTGCCAAGGCCCACAGCCTGCTAAAAAGATGGACGCTGGAAAAGTGGCAGAAGGTGGATTTCTCAGATGAGTCTTCAGTTGAATTACATCACAGCCGCCGCAAATATTGCAGGAGACCAACTGGAGTCCACATGGACCCAAGATTCACCCAGAAAACAGTTAAGTTTGGTGGCGGAAAAATCATGGTCTGGGGTTATATCCAGTATGGGGGTGTGCGAAACATTTGTAGGGTGGAAGGCAATATCAATAGCCTAAAATATCAAGAAGTATTAGCTACCTCTTACATTCCCAACCATAAAAGGGGTCAAATTCTGCAGCAGGATGTCATGGAGCCCGTGACTTTGCTCCTGCTTTGATCTCCTGGAGGCCCTTCCCTTCCTGAGCTCTCCCGCTTGTCACAGGTGTTCTGAATTATGTTTATTAAGTTTGTCTATATATGCAGTGTCTGTTCATGTTTCTGTGTCAGAGCGTCTTCGTTCTATGCTCTGGTGTTATGGTTCTCTGGCATTAAAGCCCCTTCGAGTGAACTATTGGATTTGGGTCGTTCTTCCTGCTCCTGGGTTCTCTCCCTTGGACAGTCCGTCACATTACGCTCCGACCATGACCAACCCAGCAGGAGATTCTCGACTTAGGGACTTACCTGGATCATCTGCTGAAGGCGGCTCAGCCGCTGGAGAAGAGCTGTCGGTCCTGGCTCTGGAGATGCAGGGTTTCATGTCCGGGATACAACAGCTCCACGATTGGCTCTCCAGGCTGGAACATGTTCCTTCGTCTCCGCCCCGTCAAACCCGACTGGGTCGCCCCGAGCCATTTGATGGGACCGCTGAGGACTGCCGGTCCTTCATCACCTCCTGTCGTCTTCATTTCGACTTCAATCCCGACGAGTTTCCCTCCGAGCAGAGGAAGGTGGCTTTCGCTCTGAGCTTTTTGACTGGTCGGGCCAAATGATGGGGTTTGGCAGAGTGGGAGCGCAGAGCTTACTTCTGCCGCTCTTTTTGAGCATTTTTCACCCAACTCCTTACGGTGTTCGATCCTACTATGCCCCACAGAGCTGCTGCGTCGGAGTTGCTTCGCCTCTAGCAAGGAACACGCAGCGCCTCGGACTACGCTGTGGAGTTCCGGACTCTGGCTGCCAGCACCTGCTGGGCGGACGAAGCGCTGGTGGACGTTTTTCTCCAGGGCCTCTCCAGCGTCCTCAAGGATGAACTGGCGGCGAGGGAGATCCCAGAGGAGCTGAGGAGTTGATTGATCTAGCAGTGCATATTGATCGGAGGATGCGGGAACGGGGTCGTGAGCGACGCAGCAACATCAGCCCCCGCCCATCGCTTCCTGAGAGTGATCCACCGTCCCGTTCCAGTACTCCGCGCCAGGGTTTCGTTCCTTCCCCCGAGCCCATGCAGCTGGGATCTGGACGTCTGACTCCCGCTGAGCGACGGCACCGGATGGGAGCTGGACTCTGTTTGTACTGTGGACAGTCTGGACACTTTGTGCACGACTGCCCGGGAAACGCCATGGTTCACCAGCAAGGAGGGAACTGGTGAGCCGTACCTCTTCTTTTTCTTCACCCTCACGACCTTCGACCAAGGTCCTAGTAACCCATGCAGGAGCACAAGAGGAGATTGAGACTCTGATTGACTCTGGCTCTGATGGGGATCTGATCTCCCAGGAGGTGGTGGACAGACTTAAAATCCCTGTGGAACCCTTGTCACCTGTTTTAGTCATCCGGGCTATTAATGGTTCCATCATCCACAGCGTGTCCTCCCACACTGTTAATATTGCTGTGAGTGTATCGGGTAACCACACTGAACTTATGAGATTTTTTGTTGTGGAGTCCCTTAGTCCACAGGTTATTTTGGGTTTCCCTTGATTAAGCAGGCATACTCCTCACATTGACTGGTCCACGGGGCGGGTATTGTCTTGGAGTTAATTTTGTTTGTTAAATTGTCTCTCTTCTGCTCCAGTTTGTAACTCTGTTGGTATTCCTCAGCCTCCAGATCCCCCTGACCCTACCAATGTTCCTTCTGTTTATTATGATTTATGTTCTGTATTTTGTAAGGTCCGAGCTAAGTCTCTTCCGCCCCATCGTCCATATGACTGTGCTATAGACCTCTTGCCAGGAACTCAACCATCCAAGGGTCACATTTACCCCCTGTCGCCACCTGAACGGAGGGCCATGGACGATTACCTGCAGGAGAGTCTACAGGCTGGGATCATTCGTCCTTCCTCCTCACCTGCTGGAGCAGGTTTCTTTTTTGTGGGGAAGCGAGATGGAGGACTGCGGCCCTGCATAGACTACAGGGGTTTGAACAGCATTACTGTCCGGAACACTTATCCCCTTCCTCTGCTGCAGACCGCTTTTGACCTTTTAAGCGGGGCCACTGTCTTTTCTAAACTGGACCTCAGGAATGCATACCATCTGGTTCGTGTGAGGAAGGGGGATGAGTGGAAAACTGCTTTCAATACCCCTAGTGGGCATTTTGAGTATCTGGTGATGCCTTTTGGCCTCACCAATGCCCCAGCTGTCTTCCAATGTCTGATTAATGACATCCTGAGTGACATGTTAAACAAATTCATTTTTGTTTATCTGGATGATATTTTGATCTTTTCTCCAGATCTTGATACTCATGTGCAGCACGTCAGAGCCGTACTTCAGCGCCTACTCGAGAACCAGCTCTACTGCAAAGCCGAGAAATGCGAGTTCCATACCACGCAAACTCGGTTTCTTGGGCATGTGGTTTCTCCTGGAAACATTCAGATGGATGGCACCAAGGTCAAGGCCGTTCTAGAGTGGCCTATTCCTACTGGACGCAAACAACTCCAGCGCTTCTTCTGGTTCGCCAACTTCTATAGGCGCTTCATCAGAGGCTTCAGTGGCGTTGCTGCACCCCTCCATGCACTCACTTCGGCTAAGGTACGTTTTGTTTGGAATGAAGATGCCGAAAAGGCCTTTTCCGAGTTAAAGAGACATTTCTCTTCAGCCCCTATTCTGACTCAGCCTGATCCCTCCAAACAATTCATTGTGGAGGTGGATGCATCTGAGTCTGGAGTAGGGGCTGTTTTGTCACAGAGAGCGTCTGATAATAAAGTCCATCCCTGCGCATATTTCTCCTGCAAGCTCACTCCTGCAGAGAGAAACTATGACATAGGGAACAGGGAGCTGCTAGCTGTCAAAGTAGCCTTGGAGGAATGGCGTCACTGGTTGGAGGGAGCAGAGAAAACGTTCTTGGTTTGGACAGACCATAAGAACCTAGAGTACATCAGGACTGCCAAGCGTCTGAACCCTCGCCAAGCGAGATGGGCCCTCTTCTTTGATAGGCTTAACTTCTCTTTGTCCTATCGTCCGGGGAGCAAGAACATCAAGCCTGACGCTCTCTCACGGCAGTTCGAGCTGGAGGAGGAGTCTGAAAAGCCTGCTGAGTCCTCTCCCATTATTCCTTCTCACCTGGTGTTGGGAACCACTCGCTGGTCACTGGAGCGCAAGGTGAAGGCTTCTGTTTCCAATCCGGCAACTATACCTGCCGACTGCCCAGACGGGTGTCTGTTTGTGCCTTCCTCCTTGCGTCCCTTGGTGTTGAGGTGGGGACATTCCTCCAAATTGGCCTGTCACCCTGGAGGAACCAGGACCCGTTTCCTCATTGCTCAACGGTTTTGGTGGCCGACTATGTCCTCCGACATTAGGGCTTTTGTAGCGGCTTGCCCAGTGTGTGCCTGTGTCAAGACCCCCAGGACTCCACCGGCTGGTCTCCTTCACCCTCTACCTGTGCCGTCCAGACCTTGGTCCCACGTTGCTATGGACTTCATTACTGATCTACCCATCTCTAGAGGTAAGACAGTCATACTCACAATCATAGACCGTTTTTCCAAACTGGTGCATGCCATACCTCTACAGAAACTCCCCTCAGCAAAAGAATTAGCCGTACTTGTTTCCCAGCATCTGTTCCGTCTTCATGGGTTGCCTCAGAACATCACGTCTGATCGGGGTCCACAATTCATCGCTGCCTTCTGGAAGGAGTTTTGCAACATCCTTGGGATCAAGGTCAGTCTGAGTTCAGGGTTCCATCCTCAGACTAACGGCCAGGTAGAGAGGTACAACCAGGATCTGGAGACAACGTTACGAGCCATGTGTAGCAAGAACCCCAAGACGTGGTCGTCTCAGCTCCCTTGGGCTGAGTATTCGCATAACTCTCTTGTCAACTCCTCCGGATACTCACCCTTCCAGGCAGCTTATGGCTATCAGCCACCTCTGTTTCCTCACCAGGAACAATTGGCCTCCGCTTCCAGTCCTGCTGCGTTCGTAAGACAGTGTCGGCGAACCTGGAGCAGGTACAGGCTCGAGTTGCTGCGGAACCAAGAACGACTCTCGGCTGTGGCCAATCGTCGGAGATCTACTGCTCCACAGTACAAGGTGGGAGACAAGGTGTGGCTGTCTTCCACAGATGTTCCCCTGAAAGGAGGGTCCAAGAAGCTGCTTCCCCGTTACATTGGTCCATATTCCATCTCAGAGTTAATCAACCCTGTGGCAGTGAGATTGGAGCTGCCTCGCTCTCTTCGCATCCACCCAGTGTTTCACGTCAGCAAGTTAAAGCCTGTCAGGGTCTCTCCCCTTCAACCCACTCCAGCATCGCCACCAGCCCCTCATATCGTGGTTGGAGGACCTGTGTACACCGTCAAGACCCTCCTTGCTTCCAGACGGGTGGGACGAGGATTGCAATACCTGGTCGATTGGGAGGGTTACGGTCCGGCGGATCGCCAGTGGGTCCCTGACCGATCCCTGATCTCACGTTTCCATCGTGCCCATCCTGATCAACCGTGTCATCGTCCGTCTGGTAGCTGGACATAGGGGGGGGGTTATGTCATGGAGCCTGTGACTTTGCTCCTGCTGTGATCTCCTGGAGGCCCTTCCCTTCCTGAGCTCTCCTGCTTGTCATAGGTGTTCTGAATTATGTTAGTTAAGTTTGTCTATATATGCAGTGTCTGTTCATGTTTCTGTGTCAGAGCGTCTTCGTTCTATGCTCTGGTGTTATGGTTCTCTGGCATTAAAGCCCCTTCGAGTGAACTATTGGATTTGGGTCGTTCTTCCTGCTCCTGGGTTCTCTCCCTCGGACAGTCCGTCACACAGGATGGTGCTCCATCGCAGACTTCCATCTCTACATCAAAGTTCCTCAAGGCGAAGAAGATCAAGGTGCTCCAGGACTGGCCAGCCCAGTCACCAGACATGAACATCATTGAGCATGTCTGGGGTAGAATGAAAGAGGAAGCATGGAAGACGAAACCAAAGAATCTTGCTGAACTCTGGGAGGCATGTAAGACTGCTTTCTTTGCTATTCCTGATGACTTCATTGATAAATTGTATGAATCATTGTCAAACCGCATGGATGCCGTCCTTCAAGCTCATGGAAGTTATACAAGATATTAAATATGGATCTCACAGTAGCACTACTTAATTCACTGACGTTATGCAACATATTTTTGTTTTTGAAGTATATTATTTGTTACATTTTCACATCACTCTCTGTAGGCGACAAAACTTTTGTCTTGCCAAAATGTGACCTTTCTGTGTTCATTAAATGATCAATCTTTCTTTAGTGAAGCAATTTTATTTTAGTATATTGAACATAATTTGGGAGGGCTTTCATATGAGACATTTCTAAAACCAATGGATTCATTAAAAGTGAGGTTATACGCTTTTGTTTCTCCAAAATGGATAAGCGACAAGGGACTGTACTGAACAAAATATTTTTTGGAAGATGCTTCCTGTTGCACCTTGTAAATAGTTTTAAAGGGTCTTTAAAGTTTCATTGTTGACAAAAGCTTGTTCTGCCACTGACATATGCTACATGAAAGTCATCTTTTTTGCGGATGATCTGCTGTTTGTCTTATAGAGTAAATGCACTTCCCAGATAACCTGAGTAAGTTCTGGATGAAACAGCAGATGGGAGTCTCCTCAGAAACATGGCCTTGTACCACCTTTAGCTTGCTTATTTATTTGTTCATTTTGGCAATTTACTAAATTTGTATATCATCTGAAACAGTTGGCTAAAATTGATTGCAGGATTGCCTTACAGCAGTCGTTCGTTAACCACTCAGCTGCATGTCCACCATGTCTACTAGGTAACCTGAGGTCATTAAAGGGTGATTTCCAGCAGTTTAGAGCCTTCTCAGGTGAGAAGAACCTCCTTGTTCTGGTTCCGGTGATGCAGAACCAGCTCTTGTTGCAGCTAAGTCAGCTGTCCTTGAAGAACAAGTTCATTTTTTTCTGCCTGTAATACATCCTCCCATGTTTATTTTTCTATAAGGGCTACTAAATCAGGGTTATTAACTGTAAATGTACAGCAATTCACAGAAAAGACCCACTCCAGTCTCTTTTTGATCATTGTAAAAGCATTATCATGGGTCTTTAATTATGATTACGCTGCTCTTAGCCAAAAAAAACCCATAACCTGTCATTTTTTAGGACATAGTTTCTGCAGAGCAGCAGTGGTGTATTAGAATTTTTGCTCTGAATTGTTAGCGCAGTGCACCCCCACTCCCCCCTCTACTCCTCGTTGCAGTACAGAGAGGAGCAGGGAACTTATGGCCCGCCCAACGAATAATCTACATCACGAATAAGCTCTTTTTCAAACAGCACACAGCTGTTTGAAAAAGAGATATATGCTTTCACAATGATTTGAATAAAGGATAACTCAGAAATGCATTTTTAGCTTAATTTCTTCCTCCATCATCAACAAAATGCCACCAAAACATGTTAAAAACACCAAAAACACAATTTTCATTGGAGTGGGTCTTTAGAGAATCTGGTTGCAGAAGTGGTGCTGTTTGGTTACCTTCCATAGGTGTGGCGCCCCATTCTGGGTGGGCTCTGAGCTGCATTCAGAGGAAATGGGTCGGTGCTGCACTTTCAGGTTTTCCCAGCAGGCTAACCTTCACTTTTTTTAGATGGTTTTCTGTGAGTTCTGTATTTCATTTTAGGAAAAGTGTGCGGGCCGATCTCTGTGCCCCCCCAGCTGAGCTCAGGCCACAGAGGCTCGGTCTGGGTGGCCTGGGTGATGGTGGCCCTCTGCAGGCGCACAGAAATTCTCTGGGCTGAGCCGGTCATCAGGGTGATAGACGGTTGGGACGGGGTGTCCAAAGGTGGACCTGTAGGGGGGACATCCGGGAACTCGAACACATCGTCATCATCTGAAGAAAAAGCAACAAGAGGAATTTAAGGAACATATATCATATTGATGCAAATCTTTGTGGAAAGTTCTCTGAGACTGCTTTGGCTACATTCTCAGAAATGTTGTTTTTTCTGCTCAAGCAGCAAATCTGCTGCACAGCAAAGCAGAAGCGATTAATGCAGGTACCAATATAGAATCTAAACAGCTCTTTTAAAATAAATGACTGTTTATTTTCCTACCACACTTGAACATCTCTTTCCTCTGACTTTGATGGTTAACACATTTTAAAAGTGCAATCTATTGACAAGACAAAAATGTAAATCTGGTATTAATTAACACTGTATGAATATGCGTTCCTGCTACTTTTATTCTTGGAAATGTAATTTTAACCAAAAACATATTAGCAACTCCTTACAGTCACTAAGTAACCCCTAAGCTAATGCAAAAAAAAAAAAAAAATCCGCAAGCCACCCCTTCCAGAAATACTGAGACCCATGCAGAATCTTGGTGCCACAAGTGGCTCCCATAGGTTAAGTTTTTGTAGTGCAGTTGACCCCCCATTGGAATAATGCAGGTTCAATCCCTGCCTTGCCCGCTCATGTGTCAAAGACTCCTTTGTCAAAAGAATAAACCCCACTTTGCTCCTGGGAGATATTCCAGGAAGCGTGTTTAGACTACCCTGACTTTAACCCTGAACCCTTGCTGAAATCCGCCTGAACTTGCTTACTCGGGGTATGTCGGTTCCAAAAGACCGGATATGAGTTAGCATAATTACGTTCGACTTGGTAACCCCTGGAAACGCGTGGAGAAAAAAGAGAGCGCTATACTTCAGTGAGACGGAGTCAGAGATTTTAATGACGGCATTTGAAGATTATATGCCCATTAAAAAAGTAACACGACGACTGATGGTCGACAGTGGTTGATGACTTCATCGATAAATTATATGAATCATTGTCAAACCGCATGGATGCCGTCCTTCAAGCTCAGGGGTCGGCAACCCATGGCTCCGGAGCCACATGTGGCTCTTTCATCCTTCTGTTGTGGCTCCCTGTGACTTTGGAAAATAATGAGTATTTTATAAAAATTCAAATTTATTTTAGTTTGTTCATTTTTCATGGCATTTCAAAGGCGCTGCTGGCTCCGTGCCTCGTGCCACGTAAAGAACAGCTTCCTTGGTGGGCTTGTGCTTGTCAGGCGAGGGCTGCGGAGCTAATAGCAGGAGGACACGCGGGGCGGCTTCAATAAGTAACGGGTCTGGAGTGATTTTCTGCCGGGGGCTTGGCGTGGCGCGGAGCGGGGAGCGGCTTTCTGGTGACGGAGAGTTTGCGCCGGTGTTTTGGACTCGCGTGTGCGGTGATGTGTGTTTCAGAGCAGGGGAGCTTGTTGCGTCGCTCGCGATCGACCTGTCATCTTCGGGCACGTGGGGGAGATTGAAGGGGAAGAGAGTGCTTCTTGAAAATCCACCAGCCAATCAAAATCCTCGCCGAGAAGTACGGGACTTGATTGACATGCAGGATGGCCAATCGGACATCCTCTGACACATACGTCACTGCAGACGCGAGTTTAAATGCACTCAGCGCAAACTCTGTCATCAGAGCGGCTTTTTCTCCTCGCAGCACATCACGTCCCCGGTAGAAGTCCAGCAACCGGAGTTTATTGAAGCCGCCCCGCGTGTCTCCTCCTGCTATAAGCTCTGCAGTCCGATAAATACAGCTCATCAAGGAAGCTGCGAGGCACACGCTTTATACTGTTGCGGGTGTGTGCTGAGCGGCGCACGTGCCACGAGAAAGAAGGGGGGGGGCGTGCAGGTGGAGATGGGGGTGTGAGCACGGAGCGGAGGTGTGTGCGTGAAATATATTGTGTGTCCGGAGGACGGAGCACTAAATTAGTAGTCATCGTTCCCAGAATAACTGTTCTGGACTCATTTTTAATCCGCTCTGAAGGTTGAGGGTTCGAACAGGGAAGTGAACCCCGAAGGAGAACCGCCTTCTGCCCTGGAGGAAATCTCCCCTGCGCTTCTGACCACGATCGGAAAGACCAGAGAAAAAGAGAAGTCATCGCAGCGAAAGGTTCAAAAATACGGAGCGAGCAGCGCCAAAGGCCTCATAATATGCCATGATGCTCCCCGCATTGGACTGTTTACAGCAGAGCATGAATCCGATGGTTGCTGCTTTCTGTCTTTGTAATAAAACGCTTCATCTGTTAATACAAAAGTATCTTTATGTAAACTCACTGTGTAGTTTTTAATCATCAGTACATAAACAATAATGTTGAAATAAACATGTAACAAATAAACATGACGATGAAAAGAAAGAAGTACTTTTTAAAAAAAATCTTTTCTGGACCGTGATCTACACTCATGTCCTTGAAAATCGATCGCGATCGACTTAATGAGCTTGATATAATATATACATGCATAATATATATAATGATGTCAAAACGGGTTGTGGCTCCGAGTGCTTTTTTTTTCATTAGGGGCGGTCCCAAATGGCTCTTTGAGTAAAAAAGGTTGCCGACCCCTGTTCAAGCTCATGGAAGTCATACAAGATATTAAATATGGATCTCACAGTAGCACTACTTAATTCACTGACGTTATGCAACATATTTTTGTTTTTGAAGTAAATTATTTGTTACATTTTCACATTACTCTCTGTAGGCGACAAAACTTTTGTCTTACCAAAATGTGACCTTTCTGTGTTCATTAAATGATCAATCTTTCTTCAGTGAAGCAATTTTATTTTAGTATATTGAACATGATTTAGGAGGGTTTTAGCTTTCATATGCAACATTTCTAAAACAAATGGATTCATTAAAAGGGAGGTTATACGCTTGTGTTTCTACAAAATGGATAGGCGACAAGACTTTTGACAGGGACTGTAATTGAGTTAAATTTATTCAACCTAATTTCTTTTGCCTATCCAACTCAATGTTTTTTTTTACAACTAAAATTTACATAC